>CM047884.1:9608373-9629832 GCA_026212405.1 Petrea volubilis
TAAGAAAATTGTTATAGTTAGATAAAATCAGTTCACACAAACTAAATTTATAGTGTAATATTGATTCGTCGCTTAAGGGGGCGGGGGGCGCATTCTAGTAATGTGTGCACGATTTAGGTCATTGTGTAAGTGTCGTACCAATAACTTTGATAACAATTAATTAAAATTTTGTGATAAAATCAAGTTTATAGACAGGAGAGAGGAATTTTCTTTCCTTTTCTTTTCTTTTCTTTTTTTTCATACATGAAGAATGTTGTATATGATATTACTTTGAGCAATTACAAAACGATCGAGAAGTGAGAGTTAAATCTTGAGACAAATTATTTACACACTCCACTGTGTATTTTATATCTAAAACTCACCTTGAGTGAGGTTTTCACCATAGATTGATCAGGGCGAGAGGCATGTGCCAAACAGAATAAAAGACTGAAAATGACAAAGAGGTTCATAAACTTTTGCTCCATTTTCTTTTTTTTCGCAATTAATTTCTTGTTAGAATGAGAATAGTTGATCTGTTGCTGGCCACTGTGAATAGGGTTATTATAGGGAAAAATGGGAACAAAAGATGTATGGACGCACTTATTCAAAAATTATAAAAACAAAAGAAATTTATATCTGAACTTTTCCTTTTTTTTCTTTTGTGGTATCTCAATTAATTATATAAAGCACCAACACCCTCTAATAATTACTGGTATCTTTGCCCTGGTCTGGCTTTTAAATTTTTCTTTCCTCTTTTCTCTTCACAATTTAATCTCTCCTATCTCTTCTCTCTCCTCAACTACTCAACTTTTCTTTTCTCATTATATCCAACATAATCCTATATTCTTTTTCCTATTTATTTTTAATTATATAATTAAATCTTATTTAAATTTTTTATAATTATAGTGATAAAAATTGACATTATAAATATTAAATTTAAATATATAATTAAATTATATTTTATTTTTATTTTGCACACACATCGAGTGTGTACTTATTGCTAGTGTCAATTAATTATTACTAGTATTGGGCACACTCGATGTGTGTGTAAAATAAAAATGAGATGTAATCTAGTGAAATGACTAAATTTAAAATGAAGTTTTTTTTTAAATTTGTATAAAAGTGTATATATTAACTATTTTTATTATTTATACTATCTTTTCAACTATGTTTTATGATAAGTGAAAAATCAAAATTAAAGTAAGATTAAATTTTATGATAAAAAAAAGGTAGAAAATGAAGTAAAATAAATTCTAAAAAGAGGATGTGAGAGAGGAGAGAGGGAAGAGAATAGAAAAGAAAAATTAGAAGTACATTAGAGATATGAAAGAGAGAATAATAACTAAAATTTTTATATTTATAGTTACTTTATAGTAAAAGTATTTTAGAAAGTTCAAAATCACACACACCAAATAAAACGTTGAAAGGGTTCTCATTTAATATCTATATCTTTTTATAAAGTGTCAATATCTTCTAATAACTGTTTGGTGTTTTTGGTCTGACTTTTTTTTTTTTGCTTCTCTCCTATTTTCTCTCATTCTCTCTCCTCATCTCAATGTGATACATTATTTCTCTTTATTGTTTTTCTTTCTAATCTCTCGTATCTTTATCCTCAATATTTAGTTTACTTTTTTTTAATTTTTATAATAATAAAATTTAATTTAATTTTCAGTCTTTTTTTTATAATATATACATTCAATTTTCAATTTTTTTATTTTTCATAATATATAAAATTATAAATATATTAAACATGCGATCAAGATATATTTGATTTTTATTTTGTACATGCATAGAGTGTGCTACACCTGATAGTATAGTATAGATAAGTAATGTTGCCTAAATCTAATTAAAGAAATATAATGCTCACTTAACATCTTACGTCCTGCAATCTTGGTCAATTTCAATACTTTGAAAATCACTTTTAAATCTATCAAGTAAAATTTAAAATTTAGTTTTCCAAAACTTATCCGGGAGAGTTGTGCACCGCATGTGGGTATTTTAGCTTAAAGTTTTACAAGGATTTTTTTTTTTTTAAAATTCATGTCGGACTAGATATCATAGTCACTTATGTTTAGAATGTGTTACAACATAGTCAATAATTAAGTTCAAAATTATTGCACTGCAAAATTGATTGGGTTCTAAATTTTCTCTCCAAATCGCATCAATACTATTTACATATATTAAATATACAAGTATGTACTACGTACTATGCACAAAAATTCTAATTTATTGTACTGCATAAAAGATAAAACATACTATTCATGTAAAATAATATTTACTTTAAATAATTTTGAATGTAGTAATGATCAAAAAAATAATACTATTTTACTCATATTTAAAAAATAAAATTTTTCCGTGCCAAGAAAAATCATATCAAAAAACAAAAAAAAAAAAACAAACTAAAATCTAAATATATAATCCGAACTAAAGTTATAACTAATTCTTTTTGGATATTATAAATGTGAAATTATGAGCTACTCTAAGTTAATAGACCAAAATATAATTAAGTTTATCCACATTGAAAGATGTGACACTATATATATATTTTACGTACCTGAACATATATGGATGTGAATCATAGTAAAATAAATTAAAATTATATTGAGTTTACAAAAAAAAATTATAAATACAAATAAAATAATAATTAAATTATGAAAGACCAAATACTCTTGGCATTGATTATTATAAAGTTTTAAAACCCACATGTATAACTAAAAAACTAATTAAACCATGTAAAGAGAGCTTACAAATAAAAGAATGTAATGTGTTGTACACATTTTGAAAGTATGATAAAATTATACATAAATGCAAAATAAATAAATTTCTTATATCCCACATGACAAGTGATAAAAAAAAGAAAAAAAATTAATAAAAACTTAAAAATAACATGCCATCAAAAAATCATAAGAAACTAAAAATCATCAAGAAGTTGTAATGAAGAAGCTCTTCAAATTTAATTCATAAATGGGCACACCAAACCTTTCCAAATATCAATAACCATAAGCTGAAAAAGAAATATAAAAAGAATTAAAAATTAAAGAATAGAAATAAAGTATTAATCAAATACTACTTACATATGCATGCCGCCATAGGAAACATAAACAAAAGAATACAACAAAAAATTTAAAAAATAATTAGAATGTGATTGATCAAATATGATATTAAAGAAAGATAAAAAAAACATTAGAAACTTCAAAACATACAACAAAAAAAGGATAATCATATAAATGGATAAATTAATTAGTACCCCAAAACACAAAGAGATGGTAAATGAATAAATTAATTATATTAAGTCTACAACTATAAAACATCACCATGGTCATATATGAAAAATAAAATGTAAGAAAAAATAAATCAATTAGATGATAGAAATTAAACTATATATAAAGGAACATATATATATATATATATATATATATATTTGATAGAGCTTATAAAAAAGTTCTCACATCAAATTGATAATCAAGCAACACCAATCATATGGTTGCTTGCTTTGATACCATATGACGAATACGGTAAACTCCCACTTTCATATTTGTTCGAATTCTACCAAGTCCAAAAATAGAACATGCCTCATGTGTACTCTTGCGAACTTGTTGCGTACATATATGACCTTTGGGTCCATTGTTTTCCACATATTTTGGCCACCTAATCCTGCTAATATTGGCAAAAACACAAAAACACACAAAAAAAAAAAAAGAAAAAAAAAGAGAAAAGAAAAAAAGAGAAAATTGCATACAAAATAATCTTATAAACAGTTATGTTCGAATCTCCTTCTACAGCCTCCATCAAAGTCTTTCACTCTAAACTTGCATCTCTTGTAGAAGAACGTGTAAATAAAAGAATAAGGGAAAATAAGAGAAGATGTTGTAAATAAGCTATTCTTCAGACTCCAAAATATGTTGGATGGCGTGAACATTTTGAATCTTATTTCATATCTCAATTCATCTTCTAATGTTTATTTCAATTATAGAACCCCTTATTTAGTAAAAATAAAAAATCGTAGAAAAGTGAGAGTATGTACTTGGACATGTTAATGGATGAGGAAATGATGAGTCAGAATTAACCACATTGCTATGTATATATATCTACACACACACACATATATATATATATATATATGTAAGTATAGATATGTCTAAATTTTTCTATTTATTTAACTTAAACTCTTGGGTTCACTAATCACTTTTAAAATTGCTCTAAACTTCATTAGTCATATTTAATCATTCGATATTTTAAATACATCTAACCATTCAATACAAAATTATTCATGGACTAAAATTTAGTATATTATATCATGCATGCTGAAATCTTAAGAAGTTGTGCATGAACTTGATTTGAGTATAAGTTGCATTATATCTATTAGATTCATGGTCTCTATAAATTTAGTATTTATGCTTTTTTTTTTCAAAAAAATTATTGTTATGAGTTTATTTTTTAAGACTAATTTAAATATTCTACTAGTATTAGAAGATGATATTTTTTTTTTACTTTTGTCTAATTATTTCTTTTTATTATTTAGAACCACTAAACTGTCCTGGATTTTAAAAAACTACATATGGTAATTCGATTTTGAGCATGTCCAAAAAAATCGAAACTGAACTGCAATCACCCCTAGTGAAAGTTAGGAATATTGGGAGCCTTGGACACTATTATTGTAGCTGAATTTATTTTCCATTTCGTCCACAAATAGGGACATCATTTTTATAGTTCTATTTATTCAAGGTCATTTTAGTCATTTGCCGCAATGTGCCGCATTTGATACTCTAAATCACAAAAGTATGTCATGTGGATAACTATTGTACAATACTTAACAATTTTATAAATCATACGTGTATATCAAATACTACTCACACCTTATATATATCACTAATATACTCAATATTCGTCAGTATCATATCTTAAATCAGAAAATGCCCTATATATGTTGACACTCAAGTTTAATTTCCTGTGGTTAATTTGCACGCCTATCAATTTGAAGCTTTGTTAAGAAGATCCATTTATATATGACTGCAACAGATCATTTATATAATGCCTTTTGTTCGTATGCTTTTCTTTTATATAAAGGTAATACATGAAAATTTCTAATATTTTAAAAACTAACTAAAACATGTCAAATGCTGAAATTTTTTTTCAGGGATAACAAAATGGGTTAAGAATACTTAGATTGCGAAACTAACATTAAGAAGTTTTTCAGTTGTACGAGGATTCCTGAGAATGAATTTGTTGATAATATGGGAAGAGATGATGGAGTTATGGTTTTAGTTGTGAAAGGTCTTCCTGAAAATCATAAACCTTAATTTTCTAGTAGTGTCCAATCATTGCTAAATGGATTTCAAGATGTATTTCTTGAAAAGTTACTTGATCAATTCCCTCTTGTTAATTTTCTAGTAGTGTCCAATCATTGCTAAATGGATTTCAAGATGTATTTCTTGAAAAGTTACTTGATCAATTCCCTCTTGTCGGGATTGTCAGCATCACATTGATTTGGTGTCAAGAGTAGTTTGTCAAATCTGCATTACTACCATATGAGTTACAAGAAGAACAAGAAATATAGTCCTTGTCATGTAGTGAAGAAGATCAATACCAATGCATATGTAGCGGATTCACCAAGAGACTTGAATATTCCTTCTATTTTCAATGTTTCTGATTTGTTTAAATATCATCCACCTGATGAATTGCTTTTTGAATTGTTTAATTATCATCCGCTCGATGAGGCGCTCTATCCGGAGTACAACTCTAGGCCGAGTTCTTTTCTAGTGGGGCAGTATGATGTAGGACAATAAGATGGTTAATTTTAGGGCTTTATGAACCAACAAACGTTTATGAAAAAATAATATAATTTTATGCAATTTTATTTAGTTTTAATATTTTCAGTAAGTGATTTTTAGCTCAATATGTTATTTTTGGGTCAAATTTAATATTTTTCTATTTTACTTAGGAAATAGTATTGTCCTATTTCAACTAGGGTTAGGGTTTAACTATTTAAATACTTGTTAAGCTTTATTAGTTTCACAACTCATATAGAATAAACTACGTTTTGTTTTCTTTATTCCAATTTCTCTCAAATTTTTGAAGCTTTGAAGACGAGTTCTTTCAAACCCTTCAAAATTCATAGTGTCCGCTCCGTCATGTCTTTTTTCCAATTAAATTGCAAAATTTGAGGAATCAAGTCCTAAATTTGTCAAAAATTTTTAAATTGAGGTCCTAAAGTTGAAATTTGGCAAATTGAAGTTCTAAATGTCAAATTAGTGCAACATAGTGTTCTAAAAATGTAATTTTCCCATATTTGTGTGTGTGTGTATATATATATATTAGTTGTATATGTAACTATAACTGTTTTGGATATATATATATATATATGATGTAGTTATGTATTTAATAAGTTTTAATGGATATATTCTTTTTTTTGATAATTGAGTTAATATATTAAAATATAAAAAGAGGGTAAAATTATTTTTTTATCTTTACATTGCTTTTAAAAAACATGAGGTTTCTTGTATTAATTTTTTTCAATTAACCATAACACAAGGGTATAAATTGCATTTTACACAATTTTAAAGTGTTAATTAGAAGTTTCGTAGAGGTGACGAATGCCACTTAGCTGAGCAGTGTGTGTATTATATATATATATATATATATATATATATATTGCTGGCAAAAATAGGGAATCACGCGAAAAAGTACTTTTCATTCCTTATTTCCTTTTATAGGGTATGTTTTAGTACATGATGAATGATGTCATTTTAAAAGAAAAAGGTTGGTTCAAGGGAGGTGTGGCGGGGTTTTTCCCTGTGTGTAGATATAATCAATATGGGCATCCAATGTCTCGTCCATCAAACACTCTCTCCCATTACACTTCTCCTACTTCAACCGCCATGGGCGTCGCCTCTTCATCCTATTCATCACAAAACAGAATAAGGAAAAATAAATAAAATAAAATAATAAAAAATTATAAACGTCTTTTATGGTCATAATAAGACAAAGAACCGGGAGATAAAAGGGCAATTAAGATGTTTGATTTGGTCTCTAATTTAAATAGGGAACAATTAATCTCTACATACAATTAATATCTTCTTTTTTTCTTTTGTTTTTCAGTAAAGTATATATGTATATATTAATGATATGTCACGATGTTACACTACAAGAAAACACCCTCATTACTAATGAAAAATTTGTGATGGAAAGATTCCGTTACATAGTTAAAGTATATGTGATGGATTAGTTGCATTTACTAACGGATTTGTTATAAACGAACTCCATTATAAATATTAAATTTTTCCCTTTTTTTATTTTTTATTGTTTTTGAAATGGAGAATGTTGTATATGATATTAATTTGAGCAATTACAAAACGCTCGAGAAGTGCAAGATAAATTTTGGGATAATTAATTTACACACTTCCCTATGTATTTTATATTTAAAACTCACCTTGAATGAGGTTTTCGCCATAGATTGATCAGGGCGAGAGGCATGTGCCAAACAGAATAGAAGATTAACCATTACAAACAAGTTCATAAACTTAAGCTCCATTTGTTTCTTCTTTCTTTCTTTCTTTTTTTTTTTTTTTTTACACAATTAATTTGATTTCTTGTTAGAATGAGAATAATTGATGTGGCGCTAGCCACAGCGCATTAGGGTTAATTTATAGGGGAAAATGGGAAGAAAAGATGTATGGACGCAATAATTCAATAAGAATTAATAAAAAAAAATTATTTTTCTCAATGCTATTAATTTTTGGTGACTTATTTTTGCCCAATCTCATTTACTGTATTCAATGTTTTGAAAATCGAACCGGATCGGCTTGTCCGACCGGTTCAACCGGTGACCGATGCCTAGTCCGGTCCTGATAGGCACAAAAACCCTATGGTCATTTGGACCACTGCAAATTGGTGAAAACCGGCTAAAAACCGGTTCAAGCAATGCCGGTTCCTGACGACCCAATTCGGCGGTTCTTTCCTTTTCGTTTCCTTTTCCCTTTTTGAGTGTTTTACCTTTTCAAAAAAAAATTCAAGTCAGCCCCAGATCTAGTTTATAGATGGAGAGAAATAGAGAAAAGGAAAGATAAAGAAGAAGAGAAAAAAAAAAATTGATTCTCTCACTTGCTGCTTTTTGTGTGTCTATAATCCGTAGAAAATCCTAGTACAAAAGAGTTGGATGAGAAAAGGAGATAATATTTATTTTTTCAATTTTTGGTAAGTAAGAGAGACACAATATAAATTAAGTAATCACAGAATGAGATTTTCTCTCTCAAACTGATTTTCTTCTATTTGAGTATGTTTTTCCTTTTCCTTTTTTGTTTTCCTTTTTTATTTTTCTCTTTTCAATGGTTTTTCCTTTTTCTTTTTAGTTTTTCATTTTTATGGAAAAAAATGTTGAATAGTTTGAAGTTTCAATCACATCTCATTTTATTTGGTATAAATCATATAAAATTTACTAGAATCTTTTCAGCATTGATTTAATCAAAAAATTATATTGAGCTTTTTAAAGTGAAAAATACATTGGATGAGTTTTTTTTTATTGATTTATGTTCATGAGGCATTTGTATATAAAATTTTATTTTAACGATTTTTTATTAATTTTTTCCCTAACTTCTAATATTTGTGTACTTATTTATTCAAATAGAAACATATTTGAACATTATAAAGTAATTTTGTTCTTTATTAATTAATGTGTTAACATAACAATTGAAAAATGCAAATATTTAGAGTTGCTAAAGGATTTATATGTTATAGTAGATTTTTTTGAGTAATTATTAGTTATTATAAAGTTAAGCAATAATTAGAAGAATGCCTGGAATTTTGGCAATTAGCTTGCCTTCTTTTTTTTTTTTTTTTAAATCTTTTCATTATTATTGATATTTTTCTAATTTTAATGTATTTATAACATTTTTATATAAAAAATTAGTATGATATTATTATTTTATTATTTATGAGTTCATACCGATTGAACCAGTACTTGAACCGGTCGTACCGGTAACCAATAAGGCCACCGATTCTATTTTAGGTCCGATTTTCAAAACATGAACTGTAATTAACTAAATTCTCTATCTTTCTCTTTCTTCTCTTTTTCCTTATTCTCTTCAAATTAAAATACTACAAATCTTATCAAATTTTGCTTCCCTCTTTCTCTTGAAATAAGAACCTAACAATTAACAATCTTTACAAAATTAAATTGTTTTCTTCAAAAGTAACGTACAAGAATGTATTGTGTACTAACTTTAGAATTTATATATTTATTAATTTTTTTTGCAATTGATTTTTGTGTAGAGATTTGAATATTAGGATTGTTGATGAATTTTGATAATTATTCAATATTAAACTTGATGAATTTAGATAAATATTTGTTAGGGCTATTGAATCTGAACGAATTTTTTTAATTTGAGATTTGATATTTAAGTTGGGGGTGATTTGAGGAATGTGATGGTGATGAAAAAAAGATAAGAGAAGATGTAATATTTTCTTGCAAACACCCGACTTTAATTTTAAGATTGTGATATTTACAAGATAATTAAGAAAAAAAAAATCATGATCCAATTAATTATGATCACAATAAATCGAATTTAACCTAAAGGTACTTGGAGCAACTTTAAACGGAAAAATAAATCATATAGAACTGTGCATGCTATGATTATTCTAGCGACAAAATAATTCTTAGTAATTTTAAAGTGGCCTATGAATAACCAAAAGTAACTTTAGTGCCCTTAATTTATAACTTTTGTCAAAATCTTGGGACACGATTTTGCAAATTGTTTAGTTTGACAGGCGTGCTAGGTTAATAATGACTTTACTCCCTTTTGAGTTGTCAAAAGAAAGCCAAAAAAAAATAGTAATAATAATAATAAACTAAAAAAAAGAAAACAAGGTAATAATAATAATGCCTTTTTTTTTTCGAATTACAAATATTTTGTCCTTTTTTTCTGTTTGCCAAGGTGCTTTTTTCTTGAAATATGTTAACTATTATATATAATTTGAAGATAGATATAAGAAGTAATTTGAATATTGCTCACTTTTTTTTAAAAAAAAAAATGGCCTAGGTCATGTAGTTAAATGATCAGATATTCAAGAAGAAGTTGATATTGAAAAGTTCACAATATAGGGAAAAAAAACATCAATAAAGGTAATTAAATAACAATAATAATTAATGTAACATTATCAAGTAATTAGTTGCATATAATTTGCTTCCGTCATTTTGCAAGCTTTATTAACTAATATTTTCCGTTATATTTAATTCAGATTGTAATGTAATAAAATTATTCATTGTTTCGTTAAAAACACAAAATAATTTGATCAGATACACAACATGATATGTGAAGATATAGTTCTGAAAAGGGAGAAAAATAACAAAATTAAGTAATCTGCTACAGATCATTAAAACCCTTGGAAAACTTAATTTCCAAGTTCTAAATTATACACCAAAAACGTTCAACTTCACAAAGAAAATACAAAGCAATCCAAAAAGTAACAAAAGATAGTAAAATTTCCACGTTACAAGTGAGATCATATTCTTTCACTCGATCATTTGTATTAATTCAATTAATTTACTATAGCTAATAATAATCCTCAGCAGCAAAGGATCTTGTTTTTTTACCTTTGGCTATCCTTCTCCGCCTAAGGCTTCCACCACGATCGCTACCACAATTCCCGTCGTTGAAAATCAAAGGCAAATCATTGGCTTCGCCTCCAAATTCGTCTTCATCATGAGTCGAAATGCGAATGCAAGAGCATCGTTCCAACGAGGCAAAAAACGCGCCGGTTAAGCCGTTTATGATCCACATGGCCACGCCGTCGAGTTTGGTGCAGCTCGATGGTGGCTGGGGCGCCGGGGAGGAGGCGGAGCTGGTGGTGGTCAAGGTGGTGGCTGCCATGATATATGAGGACTCAGCTGGTGGCGGAGTGAGAGGTTCAGGGTAACTAATGATAGGAAGTGGCAATCAGTTAAGAGAGTGAGGGCATAAGAGTGGAACGTTTAATTAGGGTGTGTATGTTACTTGTTTATTTTTTTATTTTTCAAAAAGGAAAAGAAAAAAAATTAAAAAAGAAAGTCAAGTGGGATCAAGATTGATGATAGGTAAGCAGTCAAGGGCAAACCGAGATATTCGGAGATTTCTTGTTTGTACTCGTTTTTGGACTCTCTCTGTCGCTATATATATATATATATATATATATATATATATATTACTTCCTCAAAATTGTGGCACATTTTTAATTTATTCGAAAAATAAAAGTTAATAAAATTAATGTATATAAGAATTTTACGGTAGATTCTTGATGTGGGAAACTACCAACATACGCTACTAAAATAATTGGCTAATTTGACCTACCTGTTACATTAGCCGTGAATTATCATTTAATTAACAAAGCTTTGTTGGAACAACAGTAATTAATTAATTTAAATAGCTAACAATAATCCTCAACAAAGGCTCTTGTTTTTTCACCTTTGGCTACACTTCTCCGCCTATGCTCACCTCTGCAATTCCCGTCACTCAATATCAAAGGCAAGTCATTGACTTCGTCCCCGAATTCGTCTTCATGAGTCGAAATGCGCAAGCAAGAACATCATTCTAGTGAGACGAAAAACGAGTAGGTTAAGCTCGATGGTGGCCAGACCGTCGGGGGGGAGGCGGAGCTAGTGGTGGTGGTGGCTACCATGATATATATTCGAGTATTGAGGTGGTGGAGTGAGAGGTTTAGGGGAATTAATATGGAGTTGCAATTAGTTAGTAGAGTGTGGGGAGGGTGGAAGGTGTAATTAAGGTGTGTATCTAAATCAAGGGCCGAACGAGAGATTTGGATAATTCATGTTTGCACTTAGTTGTGGAATCTGTTCACGAATTAAATGGTCAGAATTATGACATGTTTTTAATCTATAAATATGTCTATATCATATGGGCCAATTTCGACACACAAGATCCTCTATTGTAAATTGTATTTCATTTTCTATTTTAATGTATGAATATATTTCAAATGTAAAGATCTCAAGCAAAGTGTATAATTAAAGAAGTAATTTTATAAATATAACGTAAATGTAAATTATGACACGTGAGATAAAAAGGGAAAGTAATTTCCCCTCATGTTAGTAAGCTATGTGCTTCCTTTTTAAATTTTTTTTGTACAAGATCAAAATTTATTGTCCAATCTAATGTTGTGCGCACATATAGATATATTATACTCACTGCAAGAAAAAGTAATATTATTGACAAAATATAAAAGTTGTCACAAATATTTATATTAAGTGTCAACACTTTTTATCTTATCATTAATTGAATTTATTTTGTGACAACAACACAACTTTTATTTTGTCATAATATCACTCAATGGTAACAACAATTAATATTTTAATTGTCATCATTTATAATTAGTGATCACACACCTATACTAACAACTTTATGATAAAAGAAAGGGATAATTACAAAAAAAAAAAAAACCCTGAGGTTTGGCCCGATTTCAAAAAACACCCCGTGGTCTTGGAAATTACATATTGCACTCTACAATTTCAAACTTTATTACAGTTTTCACCAACCGTTAGTTTAAATAATGAAAAATGATGTGAAAAATGATGATGTCAACCAAAAAATTGAATGAATATCCCACTTTACCCTTGTGCCACTATTCAATAATGACTCCTACAAATAGAAGTGTAGAATAGGAAATTGAAAACATTACATTTAACCCCTTGGCATTTCCTGTATACTTGCAAAATAACCACCCAAGTTTGGTGAATATTACATACAAAATACCATCAAGTTAGGCCACGTGCCTAATCCAACCACATACAAAATATTTATAACGCCCTATAAATTATGCCCAATTAAGACAAAAAGAAATTGAGCATCAAATAATCCATTGCAAGAATTTTCAATCTACCTTTTACATTCCCAAAGACAAGCAAAATAAAAAAGCAGTAATAAAAGTCCAGCACTTTTTTAATCAGTATGAAGAGGTCCTCCCCCTTCATCCCTTGCAGCAACAACACTTGTAGATGCTCTATCTTTCTTCTTCTTCTTTTTTTTTTTTTGGTTTTATCCACCTGATTCCGGCTCATTGGCCGACTAATCTGGATTGGGTACTACAGAGGCCCATTACGGGGGCGACCCTCCCAACCCAGTTGCTCCATTCACAATGTCAAGGTTCGAACCCTTGACCTTGCTTAAGGGATTTAGCGCCTCATCCCGCTAGACCAACTGGTAGTTGACATCTTTCTTCTTCTTCTTGACATGTCAAAACATTTCAAACAAAGAAGTGTCTGGATCAAAGTCATCATTATTAGACCTCTTCTGTAAAAAAAGGGGGGGAACATTGGTTATAGTTACACGCTATTGTGAAAATGTGAAATGTTACAAATTCTTCAGGGGCTATTTTGAACAGAAATTTTACTCTAGAGGGGGAAATTTGTAATTAATATTGCAACAATTCAGTACCTTTTTATTCACTGGTGTTTGGTCAACAACATCTGGGCAAGTCTTTTTGTTATATCCAAACTCATGGCAGATGCTACATTTCAAGTCATTTGACCTCTTGCTCTGCGCAACACTAGGGCCTTCACATTGCTCTCGGTTTTTATTTTTCTTTGGCCTTGCTGGGAGCCTTTTGGTTAGTGATGGGGGCATATTTGAAGGACTTGCATTCAAATCAGTTGGCCAAAATACAGGTTCCGGAATATGATGAATCATCTCTCTATATGCTTTAAAGAATTTGAAAATATAGTATCAAACATCTGTGTACGCCTCAGGAAATTCCCTCATATGGGCTACTGCCACCATAGCATGTTTGCAAGGAATTCCAGTCAAACATCATTCCTTGCAATCACAATACTTGTGAGACAAATCTACAATGTAGTTAGTCCCCTTGTCTCTCACTTCAAATTCCATCGCACTACTAACAATCAAACGACACCCAACAACATCCTCCTTGATCGAATTTATTATTGCAACAATTTTTTCATACACTGCACCACGCCAACCTAAACCCCTTGCACACCTAACCCTTGACCTGCTCATCAACTTAGATCTAATATCATCTAAAAGTGCTAAGATGGGTTTAGATCAAAATTAACCAACCCGGGCAAGGTTTCAGGTTCCATTACACCTTCACTCCCCTGAGTTTTCACCTGTGTTACGGATTCAACCCCTTTTGTTCTTGCTCGTTGTCACCCTCAATTCACTTGATTTTTATTAACTCCCTCATCCCCACCTTCATGATTATCATTAAACATGTCATCCCAAGTCCCTTGTCCCAAATCATCTACTTGTTCATTGTTACCTCCTACTTCATTAATATCAGCAGCTTCAACATTTGCTGAATCCACAAGCACTTGTAATCTCCTGTCAATAACTAGAGGAGATGCTTGTTCGCCTGTCACAAATACCTTGATCTCTTTTTCATCAGTATTTGACCTAAACATGTTTCTCAACCCCTTATCATCACTTATTTCCACTAATACATTTCTTCCCAAATAACTTAACTCCCAACCAAATAACAAAACTAATTATGCTCCAAAGAGTTCATCACTAAACCCATTGAGAACATCATCAAATTGATACATGTTTGGATCAACATTTTGTATCGTGCTACTCTTGCCATTAAAGTACAAAGGCAAATCATGCTACTCAGGTTCCATACCTGCTCATAAGTGACAAAAAGTCAAATAAATAATAAGAACAACAACAGAAAAAAAAAATGGAAAATAACACTAGAAATATGACAAATGCCCTCTCATAGTTTTTCCTAACTTACACCCGGCCCTTTCTACTTTCTAAGGTTTTACAACAAAACACATGACAGCAAAAAACTCAGAAAAACATGTTTTGTACCAGCTGTAACAATACATTTCACCAAAAATGTTAAAAAAACATGCCATGCCTCAAAAAATAAATATCATTAGACGTCAAAATGACAACTTTAAAAACCAAAAACATCACTACATAAACATCAAAATAAAAACAGAAACAAATCTACAATTAAAACTCACAAACCATAGATATGGCATATTCTCCAAAAATATAGAAAAAAACTAACATATTTCGAGCAAAAATTGGAGTATATTTGCAAAACACCATAGATTTGAAGGAAAAATACCTTCCTAAGGTTCACTTTTTTTTTTTTCTCTCCAACTGCCCTTCGACTTTGGTGGGATGATAACAAACCTAGATCTAGGGCTCAATTTCACTTCACACTTTTGTAGTATTTCGCAGCAACTACATCAGTGAAGGGGACATAGAGAAAAAAAACAGAGAAGAGAGAAGGAGATTGTAAGGATTAGATATGTTTGAATGAAAAACCAAGGGAGATGATATGTTTGTAAGGGTTTTACCGCCTAAAACACCAAGGGTATTTTTGGGTTTTCACATTTTATATTTTCAAATGTTTTATTAATTTTTTATTTCAGATTTTCTATTTAGGGCAAAATAAACATTTTGCAAATTCTATTAAACTTAACGGTTGACCAAAAGTCAGATGGTGCAATATGTAATTTTTTAAACCACAGGGGGGTTTTGGAAATCGGGCCAAACCCTAGGGAGCTTTTTTTAATTATCCCTAAAGGCAATTGTCACTATGATCTTATGACAAAATTGCATTGTCATTGAGTTGTCACTATAGATGTGTCAGTAATTATCATTAATAACAATTAGACACTATCTTGTCACTTTTTGATATTATTTTGTGACAAGCTATTTTTTTTTTTTTTTGCCACTAAATATATATAACTAATGACAACTTTTTCATTATTATTTCTCATATTGTTACCAATTTACTTATTTTCTTATAGTGATTATACTATATTATATATATTAATATGATTATATTAACTTAATTTACCATATTATATATATATATATATATATATATCTTGATATGTTATTTGATAATGTATTACATATCATATTATATCATACAACATTTATACCGTCCTTGAATTATAATGGATGACTGAATGGGTCTCACTTCCAAGAGTTCAAGTCTTGGGGGAGACTTTAATAAAAGTATGAAACCTCAAGGATGTGAATGTAAAAATCTCGTTAAACATGAGAGTCAATGTTGCTAAGCCTAAGTTCGTTAATAAAAAAAAAATTGACATTAGTTAGCAATCTTTAGAAAAAAAAAAAAAAAAACTAAAGCTACTCCTTTAATGCACGGCATTATTTTGCTCTCTTATATCATAAATATATTTATAAATGTGTGATTATATATCCTTTTAAATCACAGAATATAGTTTGTTTTCATATTTAATCTTTTTTAAATGATTTTAAAAGATATTAATTTTAGCATTATCAAATTTTAAAATTGTAAATAATTTAGAGTTATTGTCACTGATAGTCCATAAAATTTAAAGTTAAATAATTGTAGTTCATAAAATTCAAATCGTGACGTTTTACTTCTATGTATTATAAAACAATAACACTTTAGTTCCTTTCATGAAATATCCCACCAAATTCACTAAAAAAAAATTATTTGATGGATTTTTTTTTTATTAATTCTAACTTTTAATTGCAACTTATGCTTCTCCATTTATTTCATGTCATACATCATCGAATGCAACAAATCGCTGATAAAACAAGAACAAATCAGAGACCAATAAATCTTTCCACATATTTTATGAACCAAAATAAATAACCTACCCCCAAGTGGCATATTTAACAGTTTGACGCTATACTAGTTTAACCTGTTTGATACTTGGAAATGCATCTGCTCTTGGTAAGAAGGCTTTCACACGTAAGTGGTCTGACCTAAGTCAAAACCAAGTTAGTCGGTGCCTATTGGTGGGCAATGACAAAAGAATAAAAAATTGAAAAATGACAGTCCCAAAATGAGCAATTGACATTTTGACAACCTATTGGCCCAGTCCCCATCCCGGTCAACCTGGTTCAACTGGGTTCGCGGCCCAATCCTAACCAGACTATTATAAATTGAATCATATTTAGATATATGCAATAATGTGAATGTTCAAGATCAGATCTTTAATGATTATAAGGGTAATGGTCGATTAATGTTCAAAATCATGGTTTAGGTAATCTTTAACAATCTGAATGCTAAATTAATATTCTTGATAACCACCAGAAAAAATTACCTTTTTTCCTTTCAAATTTTTCTATATGAACAGAACAAAAATTGTAAGAAAAACAGAGAGAGAGAGAGAGAGAGAGCTTTTACTTCTAATCAGAGAAAAGAAAATACTGCAATGTTACCAATTACTATGTGTATATAGTATATATGTTGGTTGCTCAATAAAAATTATCGATAAATATGATAATCCGATAGTTTAAACATTATATTTGTTCTAATTAAAAATCATGTTATACGCATCATATTTTTTTTCTATTTTTTTATTTAAACCAGCCAGCAATATTAATTTATCGCATATCGTACACCAAACTGCTCTTTTATTTGATCTTGAAAGTAATAAGAACACCCTTTTAACTTTTTCGCTCCTTTCTTTTTGATAACTTCCATATATAGGAAAGCCCTGTTAATAATTACCGAGGCATCTAAAAAAATAGCTCACAGTTGCAATCAAGAAAAATAGAGAGTTTTTTTTTTGTCCGAATTTCTCTTTTATACTATTTTTAAAAATAAATTGTAAAATCTGAAGATTTAATTAAATTTACTTTTAACAGAAAACTTATAAATTTTTAACAGATAAAGCGGTCTTGTAACTCATTTTAACGGGAAATTTTAGCCCAGACCCGGCTCGGTCGAGCTAGTGTAAATTACGTGACAAGTGTTTTATACTTGCCCTGTGAATGGTCGATAATTTAGGGAAAGTGAGCAATCACTTGACAAGTACAATATACTTGGCAAATGATTTGTTGGGTTCGGCCAAACCAAGTTCGGATAAAAAATTTCCCATTTTAACACACAATTTATCAATCTTTAACAGATAAAGCGGTCTTGTAACTCATTTTTTAGCTTTTGCTCATTAATGTAGTTGTTTGCCGGGCCGGAATTCTTTTTATGCATGCAGTGTTAGCCTCATGTTGCAAATTTTCCGCAAATGTACGGGTCTCTCAAGTAATAAAATGTGAAGTCAAGTATCGTTCCCTCGAGGAACAAGCTACCAAGCACAAACTTGTAAATTTTCTATTGTTTAAATTGATTGAGATATAATGAAACAAAAACAAACAACTAAATAAAAGTAAAGAAATCAATAAAAACAAGCTAGGGCTTAAGCATCGTCAATTGAATTCCCCTGGTAATCAATTAAACCTATATTGATTTTAATTAATATACTTTCTCACGATCCAACTTACGAAAATATTTATAATCTCCTTTCAAAAGTAAAACAAACTTACCTAAGAATGCTGTGTCTACTTTCGTGATCACATATGAATCCCTTGACCCATTGCACACAAGAGTTGTGTTAGTTAAAAAATTCTCGCTAATTAATCTAACCAATCGCACAAGAACACGATTATTTCTAAGCTATGCGTTCCTTATGTCTAAAACACAAATAATCAAATTTTATACACACCCTTTCGTAGTCGAATATAAAATCTCAAAACTTGTAAAAATTGGCCAGAAATTTACAAATAATAAAAGAGCTTGAATTATAAATAGGAAGTATGTAAAATCAAAATCAAATGGGTTCAACGAAAATTATAAGGATTTCATCAACAATTAGCCTAAAACCCTATAATTTAATTAGGTAGACATAGCAAAAGATAAACAAAACAAAAACATAAGAATAGAAAATATAAAAGCAAACTCGGCTTGAGGGAATAACCTTGAGGGATGGGGGAACTTGGCCCTTGAATTGTCACCCTTGAGCTTTCATCCTTGAACTCCTCTTGAAAAATCAGCCAAAAGTTCGCTAAAATCGAACACTAGACGTCCTTAAATAGTGGTGGAGGCGAATGTAGTCAAAATCCTAATAGGAGACGAATTTCCTTATGTGCCGAGTGCCACCGAAAATGCTTTGTGAATCCAAACGGCCACTTGCAAGATCAAATGACTTCAGTCGTTTTGTTTTGCATGATTTCTCCCTTTTTCGTATCAACAAAATGGCTGGAAACATCAAAACTGCTTGGGCAGTCTTGTTTTGCACGTTTTTTGCCTCCTCTGTATGGTAAAAAACGGCTTGTGCGTGTAAAAACGGCTTGTGCATGTAACAACGGCTTCGTCTCATCAAAACGAAGGCCGTTTTGTTTTGCATGAATTTGAAGCTTGCTAGACCATCAAACGGCCTGGGCGTGTCTAAATAGCCATGGCCATTTTGTTTTGCATGGAAAGTGTCAAACAAAATGGCCATGCAAATCAAAACTCTTGTGGCTTGAGCTGTTTTGTTGGGTGCGCCTGCGCTTTCTCGTCATTTTCGACCCCGATTTCGTATCATAACATTAGGAAACTGTTGTGGGTGGATATAGGCATCAAAGCTTTGGAAAATTTGTGCTTTAAGGGTGCAAAAATATTTTAAATTGATCGAATTAAAGTTTTATTACATAAAACACAAATTTCATCTTTAAAACTTTAAAACCTTAATAAAAGTCAACAAAAACACACAAAACATGCACATAAAATTGTATACATTTAAGCTTATCACCTCACACTTGTATTTAATGGCAATGATTCACTCTATATTTGTTTATTTGATAAAAAAATATTTAAATACATAATATGACCAAATCACGGCTATTTAGTATATACATTGTATTCACAACCCGATCCATAAAAGATTTTTCTATTGTATGCAAGCACGTTTTGGCTAGCTTCCACCACCTTTTTCTCGTAATCGAGAAATGATTTTTACAAACACTGTGCTCCAAAATTCATCTCATTGTATATGATTAAATTTCTAACTACAGCTGTAAGAATTCATTCATTTAGTGATAAATTAATAAATTATAAATTTAGTGTTTATGATGGTTTTGTTTATAGCAAATTCGGTAGTAAATATCTTATTATTGATTTTTTTTTAATTATGTTTATATTGATTTCTGTCGTTAATTTATCATAAATACCTTAAATTTGTGATGAAATCTTTCTGTTAAAAATTTTTCACTAATAAAAATGATGTTTTCTTGTAGTGTTAACACTACAAAAATTTATTATGTCAACTAATATACATGCAAAAAGTTGCATAAAATGCCATTTCAATGAGGAAACTAAAGAAACATAAAGGAGCCATGTGGAAATTTGCTACAAAATTCCAAATAGTAGTAACTTTTGTGGCCTTTAATGCTCAATCAAGTTAATTAACTGCTAGCACATGGAGCCTGCTTCTTGTGCAAAACAAAGTTCAAAACAAATTTGAGTAATAAAAAAACCTCAAAATACAAATATAGCAGAAAGAACAAGATTGCATGTTACTCTCCACTTTGCTGCCTTAATAAATTAATTTAGTTGTGTGTGTGTGTGTGTGTGTGTGTGTGTGTGTGTGTGTATAACATGAAAAAAATGGGAACTAACTGCCATTCGATTAGTTTAATTACCACTTGTATATATTATATAATAACTAGAAAACCTTTCATAACCAAAAAAAAACTAGAAAACCTGACAGGGAATATTCTCCTCAAACTTTTATAGTGCAAAAAAATAAATATTGAATTTTCCCTTTTGTAATAAGAGAGGAAAAAAAAATAGGGAAGGGATCTAAGCAAGTCCAGTAAAAATACCTTAGATTTTCGCTAAATTGAGGAATCTGGTCGGGTAGTTGAGCGCCAATAATAATTAAATGTGGGCATGGTGAAACTTTTATTTAATTATTTATTTATTTCTTTTTTTCGGGATATTAGTGCTTGATATATATATATATATATATATATATATATATATATAGATTTAAGGAGCACATATAGTCTAAGGAATGTATGTACACCCGTACCTTAAAATATCCCATATATGATAAATTGAATAACTACGTTAATCATCCTTTACTGCACTCTATATCGTTTTTCAATACACCTTTATTTAATTTGATTATTTTTCTTATCAAGGGCTTCATCGATCATTAATTAGGTGAAACCCCTGCCCTTGGGCCTCTGACTCCATAACTGTATATATGCGTGTGTGAGAGATATCGGAACAAAAAGAAAATCGGTTTCACTAATAATATGAATTATAATGCGAAAAGTAAAAGATGATGCACATTATATACTAAATATCATTTGATTTATATCATCATTTGTGAAGAGTAAATATTTCAAATTACTAAGCAACTAGATGCGGTTATACATCGTATTTGATAAAGTAAATATAATGAATTTTCCCCACATTAAGGTGTGTTGATTATTAATACATTATGAGGCTATAAATGAAACACAGATGAACCTGCTTCAGAGAATCTAGCAAGGTACTAGAAAAAAGATGAACAAATAAGAAAGAAAATAAAATTTCTCTTAAGTGGAGGACAAGACTAGCTGACAATTTAACTTAATTAGAAGTCTTCAATTTCAGGGTATATCTAAGATTGGTCGTACTATTGAGAATAACATGAGATATTCAGAAAAAAGGACTTATGTACACGTGAAATTCAAAACTTCGTAACTT